>CP128320.1:10000-15000 GCA_030345155.1 Vitis x doaniana
TAAACCCTAAACCCTAAACCCTAAACCCTAAACCCTAAACCCTAAACCCTAAACCCTAAACCCTAAACCCTAAACCCTAAACCCTAAACCCTAAACCCTAAACCCTAAACCCTAAACCCTAAACCCTAAACCCTAAACCCTAAACCCTAAACCCTAAACCCTAAACCCTAAACCCTAAACCCTAAACCCTAAACCCTAAACCCTAAACCCTAAACCCTAAACCCTAAACCCTAAACCCTAAACCCTAAACCCTAAACCCTAAACCCTAAACCCTAAACCCTAAACCCTAAACCCTAAACCCTAAACCCTAAACCCTAAACCCTAAACCCTAAACCCTAAACCCTAAACCCTAAACCCTAAACCCTAAACCCTAAACCCTAAACCCTAAACCCTAAACCCTAAACCCTAAACCCTAAACCCTAAACCCTAAACCCTAAACCCTAAACCCTAAACCCTAAACCCTAAACCCTAAACCCTAAACCCTAAACCCTAAACCCTAAACCCTAAACCCTAAACCCTAAACCCTAAACCCTAAACCCTAAACCCTAAACCCTAAACCCTAAACCCTAAACCCTAAACCCTAAACCCTAAACCCTAAACCCTAAACCCTAAACCCTAAACCCTAAACCCTAAACCCTAAACCCTAAACCCTAAACCCTAAACCCTAAACCCTAAACCCTAAACCCTAAACCCTAAACCCTAAACCCTAAACCCTAAACCCTAAACCCTAAACCCTAAACCCTAAACCCTAAACCCTAAACCCTAAACCCTAAACCCTAAACCCTAAACCCTAAACCCTAAACCCTAAACCCTAAACCCTAAACCCTAAACCCTAAACCCTAAACCCTAAACCCTAAACCCTAAACCCTAAACCCTAAACCCTAAACCCTAAACCCTAAACCCTAAACCCTAAACCCTAAACCCTAAACCCTAAACCCTAAACCCTAAACCCTAAACCCTAAACCCTAAACCCTAAACCCTAAACCCTAAACCCTAAACCCTAAACCCTAAACCCTAAACCCTAAACCCTAAACCCTAAACCCTAAACCCTAAACCCTAAACCCTAAACCCTAAACCCTAAACCCTAAACCCTAAACCCTAAACCCTAAACCCTAAACCCTAAACCCTAAACCCTAAACCCTAAACCCTAAACCCTAAACCCTAAACCCTAAACCCTAAACCCTAAACCCTAAACCCTAAACCCTAAACCCTAAACCCTAAACCCTAAACCCTAAACCCTAAACCCTAAACCCTAAACCCTAAACCCTAAACCCTAAACCCTAAACCCTAAACCCTAAACCCTAAACCCTAAACCCTAAACCCTAAACCCTAAACCCTAAACCCTAAACCCTAAACCCTAAACCCTAAACCCTAAACCCTAAACCCTAAACCCTAAACCCTAAACCCTAAACCCTAAACCCTAAACCCTAAACCCTAAACCCTAAACCCTAAACCCTAAACCCTAAACCCTAAACCCTAAACCCTAAACCCTAAACCCTAAACCCTAAACCCTAAACCCTAAACCCTAAACCCTAAACCCTAAACCCTAAACCCTAAACCCTAAACCCTAAACCCTAAACCCTAAACCCTAAACCCTAAACCCTAAACCCTAAACCCTAAACCCTAAACCCTAAACCCTAAACCCTAAACCCTAAACCCTAAACCCTAAACCCTAAACCCTAAACCCTAAACCCTAAACCCTAAACCCTAAACCCTAAACCCTAAACCCTAAACCCTAAACCCTAAACCCTAAACCCTAAACCCTAAACCCTAAACCCTAAACCCTAAACCCTAAACCCTAAACCCTAAACCCTAAACCCTAAACCCTAAACCCTAAACCCTAAACCCTAAACCCTAAACCCTAAACCCTAAACCCTAAACCCTAAACCCTAAACCCTAAACCCTAAACCCTAAACCCTAAACCCTAAACCCTAAACCCTAAACCCTAAACCCTAAACCCTAAACCCTAAACCCTAAACCCTAAACCCTAAACCCTAAACCCTAAACCCTAAACCCTAAACCCTAAACCCTAAACCCTAAACCCTAAACCCTAAACCCTAAACCCTAAACCCTAAACCCTAAACCCTAAACCCTAAACCCTAAACCCTAAACCCTAAACCCTAAACCCTAAACCCTAAACCCTAAACCCTAAACCCTAAACCCTAAACCCTAAACCCTAAACCCTAAACCCTAAACCCTAAACCCTAAACCCTAAACCCTAAACCCTAAACCCTAAACCCTAAACCCTAAACCCTAAACCCTAAACCCTAAACCCTAAACCCTAAACCCTAAACCCTAAACCCTAAACCCTAAACCCTAAACCCTAAACCCTAAACCCTAAACCCTAAACCCTAAACCCTAAACCCTAAACCCTAAACCCTAAACCCTAAACCCTAAACCCTAAACCCTAAACCCTAAACCCTAAACCCTAAACCCTAAACCCTAAACCCTAAACCCTAAACCCTAAACCCTAAACCCTAAACCCTAAACCCTAAACCCTAAACCCTAAACCCTAAACCCTAAACCCTAAACCCTAAACCCTAAACCCTAAACCCTAAACCCTAAACCCTAAACCCTAAACCCTAAACCCTAAACCCTAAACCCTAAACCCTAAACCCTAAACCCTAAACCCTAAACCCTAAACCCTAAACCCTAAACCCTAAACCCTAAACCCTAAACCCTAAACCCTAAACCCTAAACCCTAAACCCTAAACCCTAAACCCTAAACCCTAAACCCTAAACCCTAAACCCTAAACCCTAAACCCTAAACCCTAAACCCTAAACCCTAAACCCTAAACCCTAAACCCTAAACCCTAAACCCTAAACCCTAAACCCTAAACCCTAAACCCTAAACCCTAAACCCTAAACCCTAAACCCTAAACCCTAAACCCTAAACCCTAAACCCTAAACCCTAAACCCTAAACCCTAAACCCTAAACCCTAAACCCTAAACCCTAAACCCTAAACCCTAAACCCTAAACCCTAAACCCTAAACCCTAAACCCTAAACCCTAAACCCTAAACCCTAAACCCTAAACCCTAAACCCTAAACCCTAAACCCTAAACCCTAAACCCTAAACCCTAAACCCTAAACCCTAAACCCTAAACCCTAAACCCTAAACCCTAAACCCTAAACCCTAAACCCTAAACCCTAAACCCTAAACCCTAAACCCTAAACCCTAAACCCTAAACCCTAAACCCTAAACCCTAAACCCTAAACCCTAAACCCTAAACCCTAAACCCTAAACCCTAAACCCTAAACCCTAAACCCTAAACCCTAAACCCTAAACCCTAAACCCTAAACCCTAAACCCTAAACCCTAAACCCTAAACCCTAAACCCTAAACCCTAAACCCTAAACCCTAAACCCTAAACCCTAAACCCTAAACCCTAAACCCTAAACCCTAAACCCTAAACCCTAAACCCTAAACCCTAAACCCTAAACCCTAAACCCTAAACCCTAAACCCTAAACCCTAAACCCTAAACCCTAAACCCTAAACCCTAAACCCTAAACCCTAAACCCTAAACCCTAAACCCTAAACCCTAAACCCTAAACCCTAAACCCTAAACCCTAAACCCTAAACCCTAAACCCTAAACCCTAAACCCTAAACCCTAAACCCTAAACCCTAAACCCTAAACCCTAAACCCTAAACCCTAAACCCTAAACCCTAAACCCTAAACCCTAAACCCTAAACCCTAAACCCTAAACCCTAAACCCTAAACCCTAAACCCTAAACCCTAAACCCTAAACCCTAAACCCTAAACCCTAAACCCTAAACCCTAAACCCTAAACCCTAAACCCTAAACCCTAAACCCTAAACCCTAAACCCTAAACCCTAAACCCTAAACCCTAAACCCTAAACCCTAAACCCTAAACCCTAAACCCTAAACCCTAAACCCTAAACCCTAAACCCTAAACCCTAAACCCTAAACCCTAAACCCTAAACCCTAAACCCTAAACCCTAAACCCTAAACCCTAAACCCTAAACCCTAAACCCTAAACCCTAAACCCTAAACCCTAAACCCTAAACCCTAAACCCTAAACCCTAAACCCTAAACCCTAAACCCTAAACCCTAAACCCTAAACCCTAAACCCTAAACCCTAAACCCTAAACCCTAAACCCTAAACCCTAAACCCTAAACCCTAAACCCTAAACCCTAAACCCTAAACCCTAAACCCTAAACCCTAAACCCTAAACCCTAAACCCTAAACCCTAAACCCTAAACCCTAAACCCTAAACCCTAAACCCTAAACCCTAAACCCTAAACCCTAAACCCTAAACCCTAAACCCTAAACCCTAAACCCTAAACCCTAAACCCTAAACCCTAAACCCTAAACCCTAAACCCTAAACCCTAAACCCTAAACCCTAAACCCTAAACCCTAAACCCTAAACCCTAAACCCTAAACCCTAAACCCTAAACCCTAAACCCTAAACCCTAAACCCTAAACCCTAAACCCTAAACCCTAAACCCTAAACCCTAAACCCTAAACCCTAAACCCTAAACCCTAAACCCTAAACCCTAAACCCTAAACCCTAAACCCTAAACCCTAAACCCTAAACCCTAAACCCTAAACCCTAAACCCTAAACCCTAAACCCTAAACCCTAAACCCTAAACCCTAAACCCTAAACCCTAAACCCTAAACCCTAAACCCTAAACCCTAAACCCTAAACCCTAAACCCTAAACCCTAAACCCTAAACCCTAAACCCTAAACCCTAAACCCTAAACCCTAAACCCTAAACCCTAAACCCTAAACCCTAAACCCTAAACCCTAAACCCTAAACCCTAAACCCTAAACCCTAAACCCTAAACCCTAAACCCTAAACCCTAAACCCTAAACCCTAAACCCTAAACCCTAAACCCTAAACCCTAAACCCTAAACCCTAAACCCTAAACCCTAAACCCTAAACCCTAAACCCTAAACCCTAAACCCTAAACCCTAAACCCTAAACCCTAAACCCTAAACCCTAAACCCTAAACCCTAAACCCTAAACCCTA